>CM036999.1:290795897-290820897 GCA_020854095.1 Dasyurus viverrinus
TTTCCCTTTATTCTCTGCTAAATTGTTAATTCACCAGCTCCTTATTAAAAATCCTATTGTGTCTGAAGCCTTCCTTAATTAATGCCTAGGTTTAATCATCTGCTGTATGTCCTCTCCGCACTTGTATATGTTAACATTATCTGGATTATTTATGTATTTATTTATAAGTATTTTCTATTTTTTTCCTCCTATGTGTTTGCCCCGGGTGCTGGTTTCAGCTGCAAATTCTAAAGCTGAGACTGTACTTTTCCCTTTTCTCTCTACATTTCCATAGCCCTAGAACTGTGCTCTATAATGAGAATTCAGTGACCACAGAGTTGTTAATTGATTAGGCAAATCAATTTCTACAGCACTAAAGAGCACCCAAATCCCATCCCCTTAACATAGTCTGCACTGCAGACTAGCACAATGTACAATGAAGAACATTACAAAACTGTTGATTTCTATGGAGCTGCCATGAATCTTTCATCCTTGGTAAAGCGGCAGGGTGGGGAGAGAGAAGAAAAACTACACACTTTTTACTTACTGGATTATAAACTTCTGGAACACAAAATCTGCATGTAGCTTCTAATATATTTGTTTAAAAATCTATCTTTTCTGGTCCTTGGCATAGTGCTTTTACACATAGTGGGTAGTCAAGTATAAATTGAATTAATGCTACATTAAGTATCATGTACATCATATATGTATAGATATATAAATATGTTTATCTATATATCTACATACATATATACACATGTATATATGTATTATATATTAATATGATTTATATCTAAGGTCTTTATAAACTAGAGTTTCTGAATAAGGCGACAAGTAGAGGATATTTCTAAAGCATTTGATATCCACAATATCTATAAACAAAATAATTATACACTTCAAAAACAACATAATCTGTGTTCAGTTCATGGCTCTAGTTTTTACATTGCCTATTTTAACTTTTTTGAGCAGTTAGATGGTACAGTGAATGGATAGAGTGATGGGCCTGAAGTAAGGAAGACTTTGTGAGTTCAGATTTGGCCTTAATGTTTGCATGATCATAAGCAGGTCATGTAACTCAGTTTGTCTCACTTACCTCATCTATAAAATAAACCAGAAAAGGAAAGGCAAATCCCTCTCATATTTCTGCCATAAAAACACTAAATAGGGTCACAGAATCAGACACAACTGAAAAAATTGCTTTTATTTTTATCTTTCATGAAATATTTTGATATTAATAAAATTATACAACTATAGTAACTTTTACTTCATCTTATAATTAGGATAACCAAAAGTTAACATAATACAACATAACATTATATAATATATAATGTGATATGATTTTATATACCAACATAATATGATGATATGGTGTGCTGTGACATGACATGACAATATAGACATACATCTATCTATATAAATATATATGACAATATAGATAGGATGATATAATGGAATGTAATACTATATGGCACAACACAGTATAGCATAGTATATAGTATAACATAGTTTAGTTCAGTATCAGATAAAACAGGTCTCTAATGGAATATTTTTAGATTTGGGGAATTTTTCTCTTAGGTTCATGCTTCAGCATGAGCCAAATCTATGTAGTAGCTTTAATCAATTTCATTTTTACTGATGATTTCCCTCAGATACACTGGGCAAACATAATAGACTCTTCCCAACTCTACAGCCTCTTTGAGAAAAAATTGTATATTCCTCATGCATGTGACCTGAATGCCCTTGAAACCATTGAGCATTTCCTTTGTCCTCTCATTTTTTCCCTCTCATTAGAGAATACTATAGGAAATGCTGTCTGTAGAGCCAGAATGTCATTTATGAAAAGCAGAAATAAGGGAAAAAGAAACATTGAATTCAGAATAAAACCCATAGATACGTACAGGGCTTCTTGTCACTGACTATAGAAAAGTTAGGTTCCAAGTCTCTCAAGTACCAAAGACTTTAGAATGCCCCAAATACATCATGTTTAATCCATGGAGCAAGAGCACTAACCCATAAATTAGATGTGGATTCAACTCTTGAAATGAACACTTTTGAGATGTGTGATATTGGGCAAGTCTTAACCTCTCAGAGGTTTTATTTCCTCATCTATAAAATGGAAGAATAATACTTGTACCACCTATCTTTTTAGGTTGTGAGGATCAAATTAGTTGAAATATATAAAGTGCTTTTTCACTGTAAAACACTATATATTTTTATTATTATATTATTATTACAAAATAGTATATATGTTATTTATTCTTGTCATTGTTTTTGTTCTATATCACAGAGGATCCTTAACTGAAAGATGAATCCGACCTATGTAGCAGTTGCATCTCTCATTCATATAATGGAACAGGAAACATTAAACTTCACTAATAACCATCAAACACTTACTAACCATGAACTTTCACCTTTTTTAAAAATAAATTATCCTCCCAATAGGAGATTCACTACTTTGATCCAGACCTGTGATTTTATTGGTTTAGCAAACTCCCAGAATAGAAACTCTTTCAGATTGGAAATTTGCTTGTAACTTCAAATTTTAGAGACTTGATTGGGGAACTGAGAAGATAAATGATGGCCTTTATATAATTTTATATGTGTGTGTGCATGTGTATATAAACACACATATATAAGTAATTAAGCATATATATTTATATATTACATAATTAAGATGTATCAGAAATAGAACTTGAACTTAGCTCATCCTGATTTCAAGACCTCTATCTACTCCTCTATGGTGCCGCCAACATCATTGTTCATAATCTCATAATTGTCTCATACACTCACTAGTAAAATGATAAACTAGAGAAAGCAGAGGGGACAGAACTTCAAGGCAAGGGGCTTAAGTAACTTCAACCTCCTTAAACCTCAGCTTCCTCTAATTGTGGAACTGAACTAGACTCTTATCAATAGCTATCATTTATATCCTTACAACAGTAGTAGGAGGTAGGTGCTGTAATTTTCTCATATCATTATAGATGAGGAGCTGAGATAGACAGAGGTTAAGTCACTTGCTTGGGGTCACCAAACTAATAAGTATCTGAGGTCGGATTATATTCAGGTTTTCCTGACTCCAAGGACAGAGCTCTAACCATTTCACCACATAGCTATCTTACATTATATTTAAAGTTTCTTCTGGCTCTACATATATTATGCCGTGAAATCAATAGGACGAATATTTGCCTCAGGAGATAATTTTCCAGAAAACCTTAATGTCATTTGACGCTTTCTGAACATAAATCATCTAATACAAATTGATGGTCAAAAGACAGAAAAAAAAAACATTGAGAGTTCATCTATCTCTACTCTATAGAGTGATTGAGGAGTAGATGGAGTACATGCCTGGAAGATGCTTGATAAGAACACTATTAATGTATGATGATAATGTCAATAATATTGATTTGCTCCTTTCACATTTAAATTATCCCAAGCCAGAGTAGAAACTAGCATAGAGGCAGCCAAAGAGAATACAGTGGAGGTCAGAAGGAGAAAGGATGACTATAAGGAATGCTTTTCATAATAAATTTTTATGATCCTATTTCTATTATTGCCAGAAAATTACACTCTACATAGCACATAAGTATTTAGTCATGTCAAATAAATGTGTTACAGTGAGACTGCTGACATGCAGATAACTTTCAGAGGCAAGTAGATCTGGGTCCATAGTCTTGCTCTGACATATACTGATATGTGACCTTGAAAAAGTCATGTAAACTCTTAGTGTCCCAGATAATTCCAAGAGCAGGTACTGAAGAGGATTCATGGAAGATGTTTCTCTATGCAGATAAGATGCTTAAAAACAAACAATAATCCCACCTTCAATAAAAGCAGTGTCACTAATAAACTCTTTTAAGAGATCAAATTCTGTTCATGTTTACTTCAACAGAGGGAAAACAAGGAGAGTGCAATTTTTATAACTCATCTAAGGCACATATATAAATACCTTGCCCTGGCTCTATTTCAGGCAGATAAGAAGCTATCCTATTTCAGGAGATCTTCAGAGAAAGGGAGACCAAATTTCCCTCAGCAGTCCATTTCAAGGTTAAACAATTCTTGCTATAAGGATATTT
Source organism: Dasyurus viverrinus (assembly GCA_020854095.1). Taxonomy (NCBI): domain Eukaryota; kingdom Metazoa; phylum Chordata; class Mammalia; order Dasyuromorphia; family Dasyuridae; genus Dasyurus; species Dasyurus viverrinus. Next base: position 290,799,950 of record CM036999.1, read on the forward strand.
CTATATAAACTCTGGGCTGGAGACTGAAGGATTCAGGGAGAAAAGGTGAGGTTTTCATCACTTTTTCTGATAGAAGAGAGAGGAACTTCTCAAAAGAAAGAAGGATATGGGCAGTGAGCTACTAGCTAAAAAGATGTTATCAGAGAATGAGATCTGGCTTTCTGAACTGGAAGTAAAGATAGAGGAATGATGGGAACTTGACCAGGGACAGAGCACAAATAATGAAGGCTGGGAAGAATTTAATTTCCCGGAGACTTGATGATTTAATCAAGATGGTTTTAACTAAGAATAGAAATGGAATAAGAAAGCTAACCAGACATAAGCACTAAATTTAATACTGTAGAGTATTGGATATCAGATATGGCAAAGAAAGCATAGCAATGATTATATCTAGCAATTAACAAGAAACAGTTAACAAGGAAAATAAATGATACTTGTAATCTCAGATATCTATCTACAAGGTATGCCAAATATAGCTAACAAAATAGGCCAGAGATCCTGGGACAGGAGGCAGGAGGTAAATGTGACCTCCTAGATATCATTGATATTTGGCAGGATATGACTCATTTCTAGAATATAGAATTAGAATTCATCTTGTTCCAAAAGGAATAAATTATATATAAGAGGTTGTGGAATAGACTGTATATCACCAAGATATAAAGTCAGGTGGAAATCCATGAACCTGATGAGGAAGGATGATGGGGAACAGTTATGTAAAGATTAGAGAAAGAGGGGGGAAACCTTCTATCATGCTGGGAGTATACTACTGATGGTCTGGCTAGATAGAAGAAATAGATGATGAGTTCTGGATACAGATCACAAAGCTGTCACAGAGGGAGGATATAGTTATGGTGGGGAATTTCAACTACCTAGGTATCTGCTGGAGGTTGTTCTTTGTTAAAAACTGAACATTTGATAAATTTTGGAATTGCTGTGCTGATAATTTCATCTTCCAGAAAGCTGAAGGAATGACAAGGGGAACATCTTTTTCAATCTGATTCTAACCAATAAAAAAGGAGTGATTGTTAAAATAAAAAAGGTTTTGGATCTTGATTGGAAACTAGTTGAATACATAGTGGTGTAGGAATGTAATGGAACATAATTATACCATAAGAAATCATGAATATGTTTCTCCTCAAAAGATAAAATATAAAAGAATACAGACAACTTTCAAAAGAACAAAGGCAACTTATCAAGAAACAAATAAAAAAAACTTCGTCACTGATATTAAAGGAAATTCAAATTTAAAAAAATCTTACATTTATTAAGTTGGCAAAAAGGAAAATAGCAATTATTAGATTGCTATAGGAGTATTTAATCATTATTTAAAACAATTTGGAACTATATCTCAAAAGTCACTACATAAATATCCTTTAACCCAGTAATACAACTGCCAGATCAAAAATATAGAAAAATATGTAAAAACATATTTATAATAATATATTTTTGTAATAGAAAAAAAAGCAGAAACAATGCAATTGCCAGTTAATTGGAAAATGATTAAACAAATTACAATATATGGATATAATGGAATGTTATGGTAGTATAAGAATTTTTTTCTTTTTTAAAAAACCTTTTAATAATAACTTTTTATTTTGAAAATTCATGCAAATATGGTTTTCAACATTCATCTTTGAAAAACCTTGTGTTCCAAATTTTTCTCCCTTTCTTCTCCCTACTTCCCTCCCCTAGACAACAAGTAATCCAATATAGGTTAAACATGTACAATTTTTCTAAACATATTTCCACCTTTATCACACTGCACCAAAAAAAAAAATCATATCAAAAAGGAAAAAAGTAAGAAAGAAAAAAGCAAGCAAACAACAAAAAAGATGAAAATGTTATGTTGTGATCCACACTCAGTCCCCATAGTCCTTTCTCTGGATGTCGATGGCTTTCTCCATTACAAGACTATTGGAATTTACCTGAATCACCTCATTATTGAAAAGAGCCAAGTCCATCAGAGTTGATCATCACATAAGTTTATTGTTGATGTGTACAGTGTTCTAACAAGAATAATTTTCATGCCAATGGTGTAAAGAAAAATATCTTTGAAAGGAAAACAACTTTAAAAGTCTTATCAATTAAAAAACCAATCAGGATATCAGAAGGCTGAGAATGAAGAATAATTTCTACCTCTAAGCTGTAAAGAGATAGACTAGAGAAAGACATATGTTTTCCAACATAATAGTTCTGTTACTATCAGCTTATATTTAATATACATGGAAAAATTCAAATAATACAACTAAGATTCACAGTTTCACATACAATCTTCTTTTTGTTGCTCTTCTTTGTATATGGAATTAAATTGAATTCAATAACATGTATTAAATATTTGTTATATTTAACAGTAGCTGAGCAGAATTCCAAACTTGAAGTTGGGAAGACTCATTTTCTGCACTCAAATCTGAACTCAGGCACTACTAGCTATGATGCCTTAGGCAAGTCATTTAATCCTGTTCGCCTCAGTTTCCTCATCTGAAAAATAAGACAGAAAAAGAGGAAGCCAGGGTTCAAATCTCTGACCAAATTTCTCAGAGCTCTCAGACAAAGCTATACATCACAGAAAAATGACCAGTTGCTCTCTCTATGCAGTATTTTATATTCCTCTATGCCTCGAGTCTCTCTAGACCCCTCTGTATTATAAGGAAAATACACACATACACATTCACACATATATGTATACATATGTGTAAACATATATACATACACACATACATAGAAAGAAAAAAAGAAAAAGAAAACTAAGCCGAATTATAATAACAAATCTTGGTCTTGGAAAAGAGATGAAGAAGTGCATCTTCTCTTTTTAGTGAAGAAGTCAAGTGACTCCAGGTGTGGATTGTGACATATATTGTCACACTTCCTTACTGTCTTAGTTGTTTTTTGCATAGCTGCTTCTTTGTCATAAAATAAAACTCACTCTGAGGGTGGGACATGATGGAAAATGATTGTGATCTAAAAGCAAAACCTATGAATAAAACATAAAAGCAAATAAAATAATAGTGACCTTGAAAGGGAAAAAACCATATCATTTTATAGCTCATAACAAAAATAGCTAGTATTTAAGCGGTGTTTTAAGTCTGCAAAATGCTTTACATATGTTATTTTCATCCTCACCACTATACTATGTATAATCTGACTAATACCTTAGTGTTTAAGAAAGAACTTTTTTTAAGTTTTATTCTTACATTTTGTTTTGCAAATTACCTTCACTTCATGAAAGTTCTGTTATGACAAAGTAAAACTAATAATCTATTGATCCTATCTCAAAGTTTGTGTAACAGATTATTCTTGTAACACCCCTTCCCTCTATTTTTTTTAAATTGACTAAAATCTATTCTCTCTTCTTTCCAGCTGTACCTATTTTTTTAAAAATTCTTTTTCCAAATATGCATGGTCAAACAATAAATTCTGCCAAGGGCTGCCTGTAAAAATATACATCTCATTCTATAACTTAAATCCATTCTCTCTTTGTAATGAATAGCATGTTTCATAATCAATCCTCTAGAATCATTAGTGGTCATTTTATTGATCATAATTCTTACAGCTTTCCCTGTTGTTGGATCTTTTGTTGCAGTATTGTTTATATAAATTGTCTTCATTCTATTCATTTCACCATTCTTCAAAGTTCATTTTTGTAATACTGATTTTATAGGATTAATTGTCTATTTGAAATTATCTATTTCCACATTTATTGCAATACAATGATATTTTATCATATTCATGTGTCACAGCTTAGCCATTCTTCAGCTAATGAGCATTCCCTTGGTTTCCAGTTCTTTGACACCCCAAAAAGAGGTGCTATATTTACATACACATACAAACTTTTCCCTTTCTTTTTATCTCTTTGAGGCATAGACCTAATGGTGATTTCACTGAGTCAAAGAGCAGTCACAGTTAAATAACTTTTTAGACATTCCTTTCTAAAGTGGCTGTGACCATTCACAGGTCTACCAACAGTAGCACATCAATATCCCTGTTTTCCCACAACCTTCCAACATTTGTCACTTTCGTTTTTGGTCATCTTTTCCAATGTGAAGGGTATGAAATAGAAATTCAGGATAGCTTTAATATGCATTTCTCTGCTTAATAGTTATTTGGAGCATTTTTCACGTGGCTATAGATAGTCTGAATTTCTTCCCCTTATCACTACCTGCTCACCGCTTTTGACTATCTATAAATTGGAGAATGTATCTAACTTTTAAATTTGAATCAGTTTTGTCATTTATCTCAGAAATGGGACCTTTGTCACAAAAAAAAAACTTGTTGAAAAGATTATTCCAAGTTAATTGTTTTCATTTTAATCTTTACTTTATAGGACATCATCCATCATTTCTATAATTTGTTCTTTGACCCATCGTTTCTTTGGGATTGTTATTTATTCCTCAGTTGATTTTGTAGTATCTTTTTTGTGGCTTTTATTTAATAAAATATTATTGTCCTATGATCAGCAAAAGATATGTATGATATTTTTGTCTTTTCCACATGTTTGTGAACTTTATATGTATATCTTAAAATATAATTAATTTTTTAAATGCTATAGAACTGGAAAATGTGTACACTTCTTTCTATTTCCATTCAATAATAGCCAAAGGTCTATAATATTTAGTTTTGTTTTTTTTTAATTCCATTCCAGGTGTTAAATTTCTGTCTTGTTTAATTTTTTAGTTATATTTACCTAGGGTAAATAGGGATAACTTGAGTCCCTCTACTATTGTATTTTTATTGTTATTCTTTCCTTATAATTGATTTAACTAATTAATTCTTTAAATATTTAGAAGTTATGCCATTGGATACATATCAAGCATCAAAGTATTGCAGGACTAAGTGCTCAAATCAACTTATTATCCAAAAAATGTAGTTTTCCTCTTTTTCTCTTTTTGTAAGTCTGTTTTTGCTACTTCATTTAAATTATTTCATATAATTCAGAGAAAACTGTGGTCTGAGATTTTAAAAGGAGAACTTACTAAAAAGGAATGAAAGAATAAAATTCTGATAATTATGGTACAAAGGTATTCCAATGAAGAAGAAAAGAGTGCAATATCTCAAGACTACACAGGGAACTCATAACCAAATTCCATCAACCTTTCCGTATGAATTGTGTATGCATCTATCATATTTATATTAGAACCTAAGCTTCTTGAGGGCAAGAACTATGTTCACTTTTCATTCTTAAGGTTTATTCAAATGATTGGCAAAAAGTAAATATTAATAAATGCACAGTGAATGAATGAGTAAAAAAATATGTACAAAAGATGAAAGCTGTAATCCAAAGAAAAAGTAAGACTATTATCAAAAAAATCTAAAACCGAATATCAGTTGATGTTTCCAATAATTTCTAAGAAGAGCAAAAACAAAGACCTCTTTCTCAGCTACCTAGAGGCAAATAGAAGAATAAAAAAGAATAAAACTATGCTTGCAGTAGATGGGGCAATGATAATGTAAGATGGAAACAAAGCTGAATCATTCAAACCTTATTTTGTTTTCATTCTCTCCATCAAATGGAATAATATCCAATCTGGGAAGGATAAGAGCACAGTTACTTAACAGAAAATTGAACCTGAGGGGTAAATGATAAGAATATCTAACTGCTATCCTTGAGTTCCAAATCCCTGACCCATATGATTTGCCTCTTAGGAGACTGAAAAAGAAAATAGAAAATGTAGTTGTTGAATTGCTGTCAATGACTTGGGAAAATGCAGAAACTGGAGGAGGCACTACAGGATTGGAGGTGAGCAAATCCAGTGGTGAAGAAGGTGAATGAACTTAGCATCAATTCTTAGAAAAATATTAGAACCTCGTATTATTAAAGTGGCAATTTATTATCCTTAGGGAAAAAAAAACAGTGATCATAAAGAATCTGCATGTATTTGTTTAGAATAAGGCATATAAATTTATTTCATTGTTGAAAAGGGTTACAAGACTGGTAGATCAAACACATGCCACAAAGTATCCTGGGTTTCAAGTAAGTATTTAAAAAAAACTTTCAATATATTTTGTGAACAAAAAGGAGAAGTAATGACAATTGTGGGTTTGGAACTGTATAAAAGACAAGAACTAAAGAGTGGGGATTAATTGATCCCTATCGACCTGGAGGGAGTGTCTTATCAGTGATCCATGGAACTCTGTACAGAACTATCTTCTCTTTATCCAAGCCTTTGATAAAAAATATTAAAGACATAAATGACATGCTTATAAAATTTGTAGATGAAATGAGAGTAGGAGAGAGAGCTAATACTTTACTAGATAACAGAATCTGGATTTTCAAACAGCTGGAATAGTGAATTGAATCTAATCCAACAAAAAAAGCTATCTTTGTGGGAAAAAAGACCTGTGAGTTTTAGGGGGTGGCAATCTCAATAGGAATCAACAATGTACTGAGGCTGCCAAAAATTTTACAGTGATCTTAAGCAGTACTAATCAAAATGTACAGTACAAAGTGAAAGAAGTGATAATGGTCATTTTTGTCTGTACTAAGACTACATATGAAATATTTTCCAGCTCTAACTCTACCCCCTTTTCTTAGAAAAAAAATAATAATTATATGTTGTACAGTTTTAAGACAAATAGGAATGGGAAGAAGCAATCCCATGACAGTAAGAAGATCGAGTAAAGAAAATTAGAGTAGTTCAGTTGAAAAATCATTTAATAAAGATCTGCTACATACAAGGTTCTATCTAGGTTCTGGGAAGACAAAGGTAAAAAGGTATATATATGTGTGTGTGTGTGTATGTGTGTGTGTGTGTGTGTGTGTGTGTGTATATGTATATACATATATATATATGTATATATGTATATACATATATATATAGTCTCTCCCCTCAAAGAACTTATAATTTGTCCTCTAAAAAGTTTAGCCTGTGAGATGACAGGAAAAGGCAATAAATGTTGGAGGGGATGTGGGAAAACTGGGACACTAGTACATTGTTGATGATATTATGAACTGATCCAACCATTCTGGAGAGCAATTTGGAACTATACCCAAAGAACTATAAAATTGTTTGTACCCTTTGTTCCAGCAGTGTCTCTCCTGGTTCTATATTGCAAAGAGATCAGAAAATAGGGAAAAGGACCCACGTGTGCAAAAATGTTTGTAGCAGCCCTTTTTGTAGTGGCAAGGAACTGGAAACTGAGTATATGTCCATCGGTTGGGAAATGCCTGAATAAATTATGGTATATGAATGTTATGGAATATTATTGTTCTGTAAGAAATGATCAGCAGGATGATTTCAGAAAGGCCTGAAGAGTCCATGAACTGATGCTATGTGAAGTGAGTAGAACCAAGAGAACATTGTACACTGCAATAAGATTAGGTAATAATCAATTGTAATAGACTTGGCTCTTTTCAACAATAAGGTGATCCAAGGCAATTCCAATAGATTTGTGATGGAGAGAACCTTCTGCATTCAGAGAGAGAATTATGGAGACTGAATGTGGATCACAACATAGTATTTTCATTTTTGTTGTTGTTGTTGTTTGCTTAGTTTTTCTTTCTCATTTTTTTCCTTTTTGATCTGATTTTTCTTTGTACCATGATAAATGTGGAAATATGTTTAGAAAAATTGCACATGTTTAACCTGTATTGGATTGCTTGCTGAATAGGGGAGAGGAGAGGTGGGGAGGGGGAGAAAAATTTTGAACACAAGTTTTGCAAGGGTAAATGTTAAAAGCTGTTTTGTATGTATTTTGAAAAAAGAAAAAACTATTATTAAAAAATAAATTAATAAAAGTTTAGCCTAGAGAAGAAAAGACTTGGGGACTCAGAATATTTAATACAGAATTCACTAAACCCACACCTCTTCTTATCCATCCCTCCTCCATCCTACTTGGTCTCCCTGGCTCCAGGCTCTTTTCTTCCCTCATACTCTTCTAGGGTTGGTTCTTGTCCTTTATTCTCAAACAGAACCAAAATGGCATCATTATGTTAGAATCAATTTACAGTGTATTCAACTGTGGCTGATCAGACAAATATGAGCTCAAACAACTTTACCACAGTCAGACACAAATAATCCACGTGAACACTTAGGTAGATTCTCTAACTTTGCACATCTCACATTTTTTGAGCTACTTTAATTTTGCTGTGCTCATAGAGCACAGTACCTTCTTTGATGAGGGTACTCCATGTTAAGTGGTCCTTTGCCAGCAACTCCATGTCTCACAATCAATTCCAAAGTTCTTCAGAGAAACTTTGAGAGTGTCCTTGTATAACTTTTTTCTGACCACTATGTGAGCTCTTGTGTGAGTTCTCTGTAAAATAGTCCTTTAGGCAAGTGTACATTTGACAATTGAACAATGTGAACAGCCCAGTGGAGTTGAACTCTTTGCAACAGAATAGGAATGCTTAGCAGTTTAGTTTGAGAAAGGACCTTAGTGTCTAATACCTAATCCTGCCTTCAGAATCTTCCTAAGACAATTCAAATGGAAGCTATTCAGTTTTCTGGTATGGTGCTTTAGACTGTCTAGGTTTCATAGACATACAATAATGAAGTCAGCACAATGCTTCTGTAGATCTTTAGTTTGGCAGTCAGTCTAATACCTCTTCTCTCCCATGTTTTCTTTGGAGCCTCTCAAACACTGAACTAGTTCTGGCAATAGCTGCATTAATCTTATCAATGTATACATGCTTATGTGCCTCCATTTTCCAATTCTATAGTAAAAAAAAAAAAGTCTTGTGATGAAATCAGTGTGTGGGAGGGTTCAATCTCTTAATCAATCTTGGTAAGATTCTTACCAGAGATCCCCTTAATAAGCTGATCCTTCACCTGGAAAATGGTCATCCACCTGAGAGCCAGGCAGCATCAGAAACAGCCAAGGAAAAGTCATTATGGTGTTTGCTGCTCTACAACTCCAGGAGAAATGCCAGAAACAGAAAAGAGATCTGTACACAATGTTCATGGAGCTGACCAAAGCCATGTCATTCATGATGATTTCTTTTACTTAACTACCAAATCAAACTCTGAAAAAAATAAATCTGAGCACGTCATCCCATCTACTGCAAAATCCAAATGATTTCCAATTTCCTGAGATAAAACCCAAGTTTTCCAGCCTAGTGTTGGAACCCCTCCTCAATGTGGCTTCTACTTATCTTTTTCATATTATTTCATTTACTTCAGAGGAGAGAGAGGCTGTTGACTTTGCCTCACTTAAATCCAGTTTACTTGTTAGTCATGACATCACCTTCTTGTTGTCATTGTCCCTCTTTAAGAATGATGGACAAAGAAAAATCAACAACCTGTGAATAGTAGTGACTGCCCCACTAAGGACCCAACTGGTCAGTTTCTTCTTTCTTTCTTTCCTTCCTTCCTTCCTTCCTTCCTTCCTTCCTTCCTTCCTTCCTTCCTTCCTTCCTTCCTTCCTTCCTTCTTCCTTCCTCCCTTCCCTTCCTTCCTTTCTTCTTCCTTCCTTCCTTCCTTCCCCCCTTCTCTCCCTTTCCTCTTCTTCCCTCTACTCCCTTTGAGCACAAAAAGAATCATACCTTTACCTAGGAGTGCTCTGCCCAAAGAAACATAAATTTGAATCACTTGTTGTACATACATGACAATTTACCTCCTGCCTTTACCCAAGTGGTTACCCAAACCTGGAATGCCCTCCTTTCTTCCACCATGTAGAATCCTTATCTAACTTATCCAAAACACAAGTCTGAGGCTACATTCTATATGATACCTTTCCTGATCCCCCACTTATTTGTAGCATCCTCTCCCTCTTGAAATTACTTTGTGTTGAATGCAGTAATCAGACAGGGCTCATGACCTCATTAAACCCATGGTTGGAGCAAGTCTTGGGATATCTGTGGGGACTCTACAACTGAAGCCTTAGGAGCAGATGGCCATTGATCCCGAACCTTTGACTATTTTGTGAAACAACATAACTCCTCCCTGTTGCTGCCCCTCCCAAGTACTTCTCCCTATTGAAGTATATTTAAACTCTGCCCCTTATGCTTCTTTTGAGCACTCTTATATTATAGTGTGTGGTGTTCTGAATTGCAATCCCTTGCTTCAATTAAAGACTTTTCCTGGTACTGCTATAACAATCCCTTTTATTTCAGATTGACATTTGTATTAGCATATTTCTTTCTTTTTTTTTACATGACCAAACCGTTATTTTGCTGTACAAAAAGAATCAGACTCTGAAATATTGTACAATTAGCTTGTGAAGGAAATCAAAAATGCAGGTGGGCATAAATATAGGGATTGGGAATTCAATGTAATGGTTTTTAGTCATCACCCAGAGTTCTTTCTCTGGGCATAGCTGGTTCAGTTCATTACTGCTCCATTGGAAATGATTTGGTTGATCTCATTGCTGAGGATGGCCAGGTCCATCAGAACTGGTCATCATATAGTATTGTTGTTGAAGTATATAATGATCTCCTGATTCTGCTCATTTCACTCAGCATCAGTTCGTGCAAGTCTCTCCAGGCCTTTCTGAAATCATCCTGTTGGTCATTTCTTACAGAACAATAATATTCCATAATATTCATATACCATAATTTATTCAGCCATTCTCCAACTGATGGACATCCACTCAGTTTCCAGTTTCTGGCCCCTACAAAAAGGGCTGCCACAAACATTCATGCACATACAGGTCCCTTTCCCTTCTGTATGATCTCTTTGGGGTATAAGCCCAGTTGTAGCACTGCTGGATCAAAGGGTATGCACAGTTTGATAACTTTTTGAGCATAGTTCCAAACTACTCTCCAGAATGGTTGGATTCGTTCACAGCTCCACCAACAATGCATCAATGTCCCAGTTTTCCCGCATCCCCTCCAACAATCATCATTATTTTTTCCTGTCATCTTAGCCAGTCTGACAGGTGTGTAGTGGTATCTCAGAGTTGTCTTAATTTGCATTTCTCTGATTAATAATGACTTGGAGCATCTTTTCATATGACTAGAAATAGTTTCAATTTCTTCATCTGAGAATTGTCTGTTCATATCCTTTGACCATTTTTCAATTGGAGAATGGCTTGATTTTTTATAAATTAGAGTTAATTCTCTATATATTTTGGAAATGAGGCCTTTATCAGGACCTTTGACTGTAAAAATATTTTTCCCAGTTTATTGCTTCCCTTCTAATCTTGTCTGCATTAGTTTTGTTTGTGCAAAAATTTTTCAGTTTGGTATAGTCGAAATTTTCTATTTTGTGATCAGTAATGATCTCTAGTTCTTCTTTGGTCATAAAGTCCTTCCCCTTCCACAGGTCTGAGATGTAAACTATCCTGTGTTCCTCTAATTTATTAATAATTTAATTCTTTATGCCTAGGTCATGAACCTATTTTGACCTTATCTTGGTGTATGGTGTTAAGTGTGGATCAATGCCTAGTTTCTGCCATATTAGTTTCCAATTTTCCCAGCAATTTTTATCAAACAGTAAGTTTTTATCCCAAAAGCTGGGGTCTTTGGGTTTGTCAAAGACTAGGTTGCTATTGTTGTTGACTGTTTTGTCCCTTGAACCTAACCTATTCCACTGATCAACTAATCTATTCCCTAGATTGTATTAGCATATTTCTATAAAAGCTGCATTTCCCTAGCAGACTATAAACACCTTGAAGACAGCAACTGTTTTATTTTGATATTGATATTTTTCCTTCCAGGGCTTTACATATAGTTGGATTGAATTGAACATCATCAAAGACCCCAAATATTTGATCCTGCAATGCAGGAAGAATTTGATTTATTTTACTTAGTCCCAAAGAGTAGAACTGAGACAAATGAATGGGAAATACAAGGGGGAGTAGATTTATAATCAATAAAAGTAAGAAGATGCTAATCAGAACTGTTAAATAATAAAATTAAATTACTTACAAGTGAGTGCTTTTCCACTGGGAATCTTTAAGCAGTAGTTGGATAACCACTTGTTGAAGATATTTTAAAGAGATGTACAGTGGTACCTCAGGATTCTTCTGCTTTACAAATCATTGAATTCAGTATTTAATGCATCTTTCAACAAGAAAAAAATGCATCAGCACTTGACGCTTGTTTGGCACTCGTCATACTTGGTGATTGTCTTCATTGAGCAGTAGGGATGTGGGAGCTTGGCCAGGCATATTGCTCAGTCCCCACTGTCACTGCTATTATTGCCCTTAGTTGTGAGAAGCTTTTTTTCTGGGCAGGTTGGAGTCTACCAACCTGAGGCTGAACCAGTTGGTGGGCAGATTGTTGGACAGCTCCTGAGACAGTGTGGCTACAGCATAGAATCTCTTGGTTCCCCAGACAGTAGTAGTGGAAGGGGCATGCAGTGTCCATCATGCTCAGCTGGAAGAGAAACAGCAGATACAGGAGCAGTAGTGGTTCAAGCAGCAGCAGGAACCCAGGTGGAAACAGCAGCAGGGATGGAGCCAGCATTCTTGGCAGTGCTAAGTCCCAGGTGGTACCTTCTGGACAGTGGAAGGCATGGAAATGTAGCTTCTACCGCCACATCCTGGCCCCCTACCCCAAGGAAGCTTGGATAATGTAGGGTGATGGGAAAATATAAAGGTCTTGGTTCTTTTCAGAAAATGAGTTGGATCAAGAAGAGAGGAGCCAAGGTAGGCTGGGATGGCTTGTTTCTATAAAGCTGGAACCCCAACTTGCTCCCTTGGGGATTTGGATGGGAAAGGATGTTGTGGACTGGAGATGTACTCCTTATGGGAAAAGTCCATTCAGTACTATTGTTTTTGCCATTTGTTGTGCCTTCTGAAATCAATTAACATTGAGTACTGAAGTACTACTGTATACCCTTCAGATGAAATTTAAACTGTATGACCTCTGAAGACCCCTTCTGGCTCTAGGATCCTATAATTTTGTGAAATGTTTAGTTCAAAAAGCTCTTGTTCCTTACAAATTGGGGCAGCTGGTTGCTCTTGTGTGGACAAAACAGGGACTCAAAAGAAGAAACTTCTATTGTTTCTGACATTTGAGCAAAGACTGTGTCTAATCTGTTCCTGGTTCCTTTTGGTCTCAAGTCTAGAATTGAGCCAGAAGCCCCTTCTTGGTACTCCGTATACCCTTCCTTCTTTGTTTTCTTCACTCTTTCTTTTCCAACTCAGAATGGTTTGCTTACAAGTCAAATTTATTGAACTCAAAACTTGTACAATTTCTCTTAGTGATGAACATGGTCTGAACAGGAAGACTTAATACCTACATCTATAGTTTGTTCGTTTTTAGTTTATGGAGACCTTTCTTTCCTTAAATATGGTAATATTAAAGCAAAAACAGAAAATCCATTTATCATCAAACATTTATTAAGTGCCTATTATATAACTAGCACTATGTTAGATACTGGAGAAATAAATTTAATATATGAAGTAATCTCTACTTGTAGGGAGCCTACATTCCAAAGGGAAAGATAAGAAGGATTATAGATTTAGGCAGAAAAGGTCCTTGGAGAGTATCTGGTCAGTCCTCCTTCTATTACAGATGAAAAAACTGGAAGGCTAAATGATTCGTCAAATCCAGGTGGGCCACGGGCCCAGCCAAGATTTGACCCAAATTCTCTGATTTCAAACCCACTGTATTACAATGCCCTTCCCTTGGCTTCTTGTAATGACCACATTTTCTGACTCCTCTTTGCCAGTATTTTAATAGGAGGAAAAAACTGAAACTGACTACATGATAGAAAGAGAAAGTAAAGTGGCTTGTGTGTTCAAATGTGTGCATGTTAAACACGTATGTGCATACATATATACAATATTGCTCCAAATAGGGCCAAATGGTTGAACAATGTGGGGTCAATGAATTTATTTTCATCTCCTACTGTACCCAAAAATGTCATATGACTGTCATGAACAAAATAGTACTACTAGTGACTTCAGCTTAGAATAAATAAAAATAAAAATGTCTTTATTATATTAGTGCTCTCCTTGCCTGCATAAACCTCACTCTATCAAAATTAATGTGTCTCACCTCTTCCCTTTTTCAAGATTTTGCTTGGAATATCCTGAAATTGATTTCTGCCTTTATTGTTATTGTTCAGTTGTCTTAACTCTGCACATTTGGAGTTTTCTTGGCAAAGATCCTGGATTAGTTCCTTCTCCAACTCATTTATACAGATGAGGGTTAAGTAACTTTCCCAGATTCCCACAGCTAGTCTCTGAGGTCACATTTGAACTCGGCTCTTCTTGACTCCAGAGCCAGCACTCTATCCACTGCTCTTCCTAGCTGCCTAGCAAAAGGCATATAAAAACCCCTATCTTGGTTGTGCCTTAAGTTGATTCACTTTCAAGGTCTTCTTAACCCTGATGTTTTGGGTCTGCTTATATAATTTTTTTTCTGGCTTCTGATGCCTAGATCTAGGTCTTATCTAAATTTGTTCTCTGATTCTTAACTATTTTTGTGGCTTTTAATCCTACGCTTTGCCTTGACCTTTGAGGAGTATCTGTACCTTTCCTCACATCTGACTAACTTCCTGGCTTTTAATCCTTGTCACCATGCTGACCCTCTTACCTCCAACTTATTACCATTTCTGGCTTCTACCTTTTGATCTTTGCTTTAAATTAAGTTCGGCAATAATCAGTTCAATCCGCATCAACAAATATTTATTACACTTATTTTATGTGCAGGGACTTTGGAAAAGTTATTTAGTCTTGAGGACCTTGGTTTCCTTATCTATAAAATGAGAAATATCTATTTTGAAAATACTGTAATTTTTATGGTTGATTATTGTTTCCTCATACTATTGCAAAAGCCTCTTTTTTAGGTTTTTTATTACTATCTTTAATTTTCACATCAATTCATTTCCAAATATTTCTCTCTCCATCCCTAATCTGAGAGCCATCCTTTATAAGAATAAAAAAAGTTCAACGAATGTAAACACCACATCAACCAAGTATGACAATAAATGCAATGTTCTGTGCCCTCAGCCCCTTGCCTCATATTGTAGTAATCTTTTAATTACATTCACTCTCATTTTTCTACAATCTCTCCTATCAAATTAAAGCTAAGTATACTTCTGATTACATCACCATGCTATTAAAAACTCTTTGATGGTTCCATATTACCGACTGAAGAATGATGAATGAAAATCTTTAGCTTTATCATTCAAGTCTGTACACAATCATTCAGGAAGTATCTATAGATGAGGTGTTTACCTCATCCATAGGTAAGGGTCTAAACTAAGCCCCATTTGATCATTGTTTGAATCCAAATTGACTCAGATTTAATGTAAATAATGATCATTTCCACTTTGGCCAAAATCCCTGAGGATCTTCCCTTCCCAGATTAATTTATTAATTCATCTATTTACTTATTTAGACTTTGGGCTAAAGAGTTTCTTTGCCTAGATTGCTACCTAATTTTAATTACTGAATGGATGTGGTCTCAGTTTGCCTGAGACCTGAAGAAGACTTTAATTTAAAAAGGCCAAAGTTTCTCATTTTGTTCAAGGCCATCTCCACTCACTTTAATCTATATCTTTCCACTGGACCCAGATGGCTCTGGAGGGGAAAGTAAGGCAGATGATTTTATACAACCCTCCCTCACTTAAATCCAACTCACTTAGAGAAGGAAGGACAAACCACAATTAAACACCTGCCATAATCCAGGCACCAGAAGCAGGGAATAGAAAAACAAATAGAAACATTTCTTCCTCCCTAAGAGCCTACATCCTATAAGAATGTATTTGGTTTGTCTCATCTAGTACCAATCTACCTTTAACAATGATCTCATATCCTCTGCATCCCAAACAAACCATACTACACAATATTTCATAAACACTCTATATTCCACTCCTTACTATTTCTCCCCATTATTTCTCCCCCAGTCCAAATGTCACCTCCTCCGTGAAGTTTTCCTTAATTCCATCAGTAGAAAATGGTCCTTATTTCTTGGAATTCTCACTTATAATTCTCAATTTTGGACCCGTAGTTTCACTGGCATGAGAATCTCCCAAATGAGGAAGCTCCTTTTGTTAGCACTTTCTCTACAACTTAAGAGTATTACAGAATTGCTTAGAGCCCTAAAAAGTGACTGCTGAGGGCCATGTATCAGAAAGAAGACTTGAACTCAGGTCCTCCTGGCTTCAAAACCTGCTTTTTATTCCCCAAGCCAGGCTGCCTCTTACTTAGTAGAACATACATCTTGTTCACCTTCTTCAATTATAAGCTATTCAAGGCAAGTATCTCCCTTACTTATCTCTAAGTCCCCTAAATTCGCTAATCTAGCATGCTAATTTTTTTACACATAGCATTTCTTCCTAACAAGTATTTGTTGAATCAGTCAAATTAAGGTCTATCTTTATTTATGCTTCATCATGCACAGATTCATGGTCCTGTTTCTAGTCTTGAAAATCCTACTGTGTCTGAAATCTACCCATTCCCTTAGCCCTAGTATAATACAGTATATATGTCAGTGTACACATGGATACGCTCATCTTCCACTGACTTGACTATAAGGTTATACAGAAGTAATCCTACAGCTAAACAGTGAACATACTCCTTTCCCATAGATGAGCTGCGCTCTCCAAGCATGCAGATGCCACTGTATTTGCAAAGTATTCACGACAGCAAATGTACTAACAAACCATGGAGCATTGTCATAAATTACCTAAACTAACTGGGACTTGTCCAATTAAATGAACAAACTACATTCTGGAAGGTAGTACAAGCCTTGAGAATTTATGGCAGGTGTTTTTTTTGCATGTTAATTTGCCAAATCTAGTTAGGAACTCTGGATCTCCTCATTCACTTGGTGCTAATTAACCAATGTGAGTATTTTAGCTCTGTATTTTTTAGTCCAAATCATGATACTTGTTAATACCGACAAGGTTGTTTGCATGTTATCATCAAAGATCATATTTAAACAATAAATGAGTAACAGAAAGCCTGGGTTATGAATTATGAAGCACATGAACAAATATGGAGTGTGGTTATAGAATGCTATGGGCACTGAACTGAAAAGATATTAAATGAAAGATTGTAGGGTAATATTTCTACCCTGTGAAATATGACTTCTGACGTGGCATGCCATGGCAAACTAGTTTAGGGATCAAGGGAAGCGGGGAGGGGGATTTTTCAAGGGAAAAATCCATTATAAGTGGAAAGAGAGGTGAAAAGCTTTGTGTTATCTTTTCATTAAGAATGGGGCAGTCATATAAATCCAAAGCAAAATCAAGGACTACCTAGTCACTGCCTTCCCTCTTGTATTCCTCTTGTTCTAAGATGAACATGTGATGATTAAAGAATTACTGGTTTTTTTATTGGCGAAATTAATTCAGAGTTGCTCAAAGCTGATAGCCTACAAATGTGTGGATAGATAGAGGAGACAAAAAAGAAAAAAGAAGATAAGGACTTGTTTGAAAAAAAATAATCAACAAAAAAATTAGCATATATCCAGCCAATGGCAAATAGAATGCCTTGTTTGAGGTTCTACTTAAATCTCTTGTGAAATGGGAATAAATATATTTGACAATCATCAGTTATTCAGATATAGTCTTGTTTTAACCAGGAAGATACCCCAAAGCAAGCTTATAATCCAGTGGTTCTCAAAATGTTGCTCATCATGTGCTATTCTTTGCCATAAAATCATAGATCTAGAATGGGAGTTGGGAAGTGTGAAGGGACCTTAGATGCCATCCAGTACAATTCACTCATTTTAGAGAAAAAGAGACTCTGGCCCATAGAAGTTAAATGTCTAAGACTCATAAAACAATAGTTGAAAGGAGCTTCAGAAGTCAGACTTTTCATTTTACAGATGAAGAACATATATATTTCTTGGTGAGAGGTGGGATTTTGTCTCACACTCAATGAAATGCTCAGGACATCTTTTGAGAACAATTGCGATATAGATTCAATTTTATCTTGGTGGGGAATTTATAGTATTGACAATCCCATCACAGATGTAGATACACAATTTTCTTTAACTTACAGTCTCAGAGATGAGATGCCATAAAGAAAAATTCACTAAAAAATTGTAGTTGTGGCTCTGACACTATATAACCTTTGATGAGTTAATTCATCTGGAGTCCCAGCACTTCCCATCTATCTGTGAAATCGGTGGTGGTAGTATGAGAAATGAACATTTATCTCTTATATTTATTAACTAATTATATAGTGGGACCAAGGTTTTACCCCTTTTCTACTTCCTCATCTAGAAACCAGAGAGTGAGAGAAATATCTCTTAGAGATATACCCAGACCAAGATCTAATCAGACAGTAAAAGAAATTCTAGCTATGTGCTAATAAACATATTCTTGCTCATTATGTTTGCACAGAAAGGTCTGGGGAAAGATTGTTTCTCCCTATTATCAAGACAAGTGATATGGAAATTTTTGTCTCTGACCAAGATTTGAGAGATCTCAGTCTCTGAGATGAGATGGCCCTGAACAAAATGAGTCCCATAGGTTTCAGAAGCAGCACTTAAACCCAAATCTCCGTGATTTTGACTTTGTGATCTTATTTGGGTTTTTTTTTTTTGGCAAAGATACTAGAGTGGTTTGCCATTTCCTTCTCCAGCTTATTTTATAATGAGTAAACTGAGGCAAACAGGGTTAAGTGACTTGCCTAGAATCATACAGCTAATGACTGAGGTCGCATTTGAACTCAGAAAGATGAGTCTTTCTGCCTCCAGACTTAGCTCTCTATTCACTGAGCCACTACTGCCTCTCACAGACCAATAAATGATAAAGTTAATGACCATCAAAACCACAAAGGACAGTCTTTCTGCTCTCTCTTCATTTGAAACTGCATCTCTGTACCTGGAAATTTTTTCCAAGTTCAAGTTTCATTCAAACTATTGGTATTGTGGGTTCCACAATTGTGGATTGTGGGTTCCAATCCTTTATTCTTAAGCATAATCTTTCCCTCCTCCTTTTTTCCCTTTTTTTTCTTTTGTTCAAATGTGTGCTAAATGCATTCTCACCCAATTGTACTTATATAAGAGATTTCAAATCCATCCACATCAAGAATGCCAATAAAGAACACTGGCTTGACAACTTGGTGTTTAGAGTTCCATTGACGTGTGTCAACAGCCATTCAAAGGTTCGATCACTTATTGACTTGAACAAGTCACCCCTAGCAAGCATTACTTGAAAAGCACATTTGGATCACTTTATTATCTTAAAGTGATTGCAAATTTGATATTCAAATTCTCTGTCAGCTTCCAGCTTCTAATCAATTCATCTGTTAGTGAGGACCTACTATGTTCCTAGCATTGTTATGCTATGGACATAAAAGAAGGACCAGACAAGGGCCTTGCCTATAAAGAGTTTATGTAAGAGAAATTATACATCCTTCATTCCAGTAAGGAATTAAATGTGGGGAGTAAGGTTTGAGGGAGAGGGGAAGGAAATAAAATAGAAAAAGCACTAAATTAATACTTTATTCTGGTATCTCTGGAACTAATTATATGACCTTCTAAAAGTCTTTAGGCTTCACTAAATAGCTTACAAATAGAGTCAGATTTTTTAAATATCTAAATCTAATTTTTTTCTAGACTATAGAGTTTAAGAATGATAGTTATAAAATGGACAGTGTCTTGGACACAGCAACCAGGATAATGAAGAGTCTTGAATTCAAGTCATATGAAGGTCAGCTGAAGAAACCAGGCTTGTTTTATCCCATAGCTCAAAGGGCTAATGTGAAAGAGAAATGATAGGTATAGTGTAGTCCTTCATATGTCATGTGGAAGGAAAAACTGTTTGGCCCTAGAAGGCAAAAATAAGAGCACTAGGTGAAAGCCGCAAAGAGACTGATAATTTACTAAGAATTGGAGCTGTCCCAACGAAGGTGATAAATTATACCTCATTGGGAGTCTTCAAACAGAAGCAGTATAATGACTTATTGAGTATTAATAGTAAGGAATCCTTTTGTATGAGAAGAATTAGGGAATTGATGTCTTTTTTTTACTCTCAATTGTGTGTTTTTTCTGAATCTTCCCTCAAAAGATAGAGTGCTGGGCCTAGAATTGGGAATACCCGAGTTCAAATGTGTTATTCTTGGGCAAATATTTTTAATTCTACCTATCTTGTGTCCTTGGATATAATGAGGATGATAATAGCATCTACTTATAAGTATCAAATGAGATTTGTAAAACAGCACAGTTAGTGGCACATAGTAGTTCCATAATAAAAATGTCTCCTTTCTTTTCCCTTCCGTTATCAGTTCTGATAACTCCTTCCTGAAGTTGAATATTTCATCACCGTGTAACTCGGTTTCTCCCTCTGTAAAGTTGAAGCTAATGTGGCTTCCTTTCCCTTCCCTTCAGATCTTCCCTTAACTCTTTACTGAACTTGGACACTTTAGCACCTCGTGGCTCAGTTTCTCCTGTAAAGCAGACGCTAATGCTGCTTTTTATTTCCTAGGGTGGAACAGGTTCAGGTGAGAATTTGGAATGGGGTGCAGAAGGCTCCCAGGTCTGTGGGTGGGGGGTGGTATGTAAATGCAGCTCATGCTTTCCCAGTGCTAACAGCATTACTGTAGTAGCAGGCTTTTGACAGACTCCCAGTAGGAGTGAATTTTACTTGGCCATTCTCCAAACAGGGTGAACAGAATGTGCCACAACCACTTAACATTTAAAACAGACCTATAACATAAATTTTTCAGCAACACGAGCCAGTTGGTGTCTGGTGGTGATCTAGCTATGAGTCACCCCCTCTCTGATCAGCTCTCTGGAGTCATTTCTACAGTCATCTATAACCCTGACAGCATCACATTTTCTTTATTATCAGGGTCAAGAGTGCATATGTCCAAAAAATACCGATAATGAGCTTCAACCTTTGGAACACAACCTTCATTCTGGCACAGTTGCTTTGCTACTTCAAAAAAGTACATTTCCCAATTTGCTACCTTCAGCCCCCAACTACCCCCTCAAAACACTTGTCTAAACCAGAAGTGGGAGTGGGAAGAGAATAATGGAGTCAGTGGGAATCAAGAAGCATGGAAGAGGGCCGGGGGCAGGGAGAGGAGGTGGGAAGCAGAGGCAGTGAGAAACGTGAAGGGAATGAAGTTAAACTTATCAGGATCTGCAACCTCCCCTG